>MU827793.1:892707-936119 GCA_029204205.1 Desmophyllum pertusum | reverse complement strand
TAAACAAAAACGCATTTTCGGGCGTGGTCACGTGACTAATGACGTCATCAACACTAAGTTTGATATGAGAGTTATTTTATGGTAAGTGTTATTACCTTGTGGTGTTTCACCCTTCTGGGCCTCAAAATGACAAAGTTATTTGTCATTGAAAAATTTCCAGTTTGCAAAGGACTCTGGGAAGGTTCTTATTATAATTATATATTGCTTTTATAATTATTATTAATATTATTTCAATCTATTTTAAGAATAGTGTGAAATACAGTAGCCCCTAATAATATTGAAATATATTTTATATGTGTTTTTCACTTGCTGGAATTTTGTTTTTACAAGTCAGATTTTATGTATACTTGATAATTTAAGGTGCAAGATGCTGTCCCACTTGGCTTTTGTGTGTGAAAAGGAAGGCCGTCCCTGCCCCCTATATGCTGTTGGATGTACCAAGGTTCACTCCTTAGCAGAAGTAGATTCGCCGGGACACCTGAAGTTGTTGTTGGAAGCACGTGTGTCAGGAGCATGTGGTGTAAGTCAACATTCCATATTAAAAAGCTATGATTTATCACTTTCAATCCAGCCCTCATAGTACTGCTTGAATGTTGAGACTGGGCAGCAATGTTGCACCACTATACTATATATATGTGTTGTGGTTTAAATGTATTGTTGGTTTAAAATTTTTCAGACCAGTTTGATTTTTATTTTCCTTTGTTTCAGATTATGGCAATGAATATATTAGACAAAGAAAATAAAAAATCAAACTGGATTGAAAAATTTAAACCAAAAAAAATTTGAACCACAACATATTTATAGGTGATACTATATAATTATATAGGTGACGATTTTAGTGACCAATCGACAACCTGCATGAAGAATAGTTTGATTTTGTTATGTTAAAACGTAACGCGTTTGTATTGACAGTGTCAGTTAGCTGTATGTTATATAACTAAAATGTGTATGGGTAATTACCCAAGAGATTGTTATGTGGTTTCAAATAATTGAAATATTTTTCATCTTTGTCTATATTTTTTTTGTTAGGGTTCTAATGCAGCTTTGGGTGGCATTTCACTAGCTGGATCATGGCGAATAGAAGGTGATGTCACTTTGCCCATCTGCAGTCCACTGTTTGATGGCCATGCTGCATTTGTGAGGCTGGAAATAAGCAATGGTATTACTGTGAAGATCTGCCTGGAATCAAAGTTAAATTTGTCCTGTTTTGGTGTTTGTCTAAGGTTGGTATAGGCAGTACATGTGAATTTGCTATTGTTCAATATGAAGCAAGAGGTTTTTTTTATATAGAGATGGTAAATGCAAAGTTTATATCAATGTTTTGCTGTGACAAGGAAACATGTCCCCTTGATAGATGTGTCCCGAAGTAGAGGTTCCACTGTATATATCAAAAAGTTTAAGTTTTACTGGATATACTGTATCTCAGTCTGTTGACACCAGGGCTTATAGAGACAAAATAGTTATAGTTTGATGTTTTCTCTTTGGTTTTTGATTGTCAATTTTGATTACGAAGGGTGGTACCCCTTCCCCTTATTGCCCCGACCTTATTTTATTTAAGCAGGGTGGCCCATTCAGCTCTAGGCTGGTATCCATAGGGGCCCTGCGTCTAAAAAAATGCATTATATTACAATTTAAGAAGATTTTAAAAATTTCTATACTAATAATAAGATAAAAAATACTATGATAAAAAAATACAATACTAATTACTATAAGAGGCTAAAAAATACGCTACTAAGAAGTTATGATAAAAAGAAATGTTTTGCTAGGTGGCAGAAAGTCTGTATAAACAGGTCAGGATCTGCCATGGAGAATGGCCTGGTCAGACCATGGCTTAGTGTTGCTGATTAATTTTCCAAATGGTTTTACCTATTTGATCTTTTTTATTGTGGTTGACATGCCATTTTTTGGTACCGGATACCGGACTCTAAAGTTTGTTTCACATACTTTACACCATCTGTTTATTTCCTTCTCAGGTGTTGTTTCCGTTGCGGCGTGGATAAAATCAAGTTTAATACTCCTGACGCCCTTACGTGTCAAGCCTCTGTTGGATGCGTCGAAATCCAAAATGCATGCCCAGAGGATGTATTTCAAAGGATTGTCAGGAATAGCAATCCGGTGTTCCTTGACTTCATGCTTACCTTGTCTGTTTAATTTGTCCATGCATGATGTAGAAGTAAAATTCTGGTCAGGGATATGTGGGTTATGCTGACTCCTGAAATGCACAATGTGTGTGCTATCATCTCTGTTTTGACTTCAGTTGAGTTCTGCAGCATGCACTGTCCTCTGATAATGGATATGTCGGGAAATGCTGACTCCTGGTGTGCTTAATCAGTCGAGTAGCGCAGCATACACTATCCTCAGACAACGGCTATGTGGGTCGTGGTGACCATAGAGATGTTTGTGTTAAAACCAGTCTATTATCAAATAGATTGGATAAAGATGTTACTCAGTCAGTGACAAAACCTACTTGGATAAAAATATTGAGTTTTCCTAACAGGAGACGAACATTGTACAGCCTTCCGCGTAACCATCAGAATCTCTAACTATCACGGAGATTCAGGAGACTGTTTTGTGCAGCCATTAATTTACTTACATGTACTGCTGCTCTGTGTTAGCCATTGGATATTTTAGTGCTTCTTGGCAATGAGTATCCAGAGATTTTGGTACTGTGATACCTGATGAAATATTATTTAAGAATACGGGGTGCAAAAAATCCCCAATTATAGAATGGGTGTGTAGGGTATTTGTTTGAAATCAATCATGAAATCACATATTCATTGCCATGTATCATTGTGAATAGAGTTAATACCGTAAATACTCGAATTAGCACCGGGGTTTTTATTTCAAATTTAGGACAAGGTGGGGGGCGCTTATTCGAGGGAGGAGCTAATTCCAGTATTTACGGTATGCATAACCTTTATGTAATGACCACTAAGATGTGAGTGTAATGAGTGTCTATGTCTACTATGTATGTATTTAATATGTAAATTTAAATTGAGATTGTCATTGAATGGATTCATGGATATATATTTTTATATTTTTCATATGCTGACAGGCCGTGTAGAGTCTACATGTTGCAGTCAAGGACAAGAAATGGAAACACTGTGGGAACCAGAGGAAATATTCGGAACAATGTTTTGTATTTAATATGAACATTAATCCTTACAAAATTTATCAGCATGGACACTGTCTTGATCATTGCTGTAATTCTTTTTTCAGTAGTCACTTTCTTTCAAGCTTGATTCTCATAGTTTTTTTCTCTTTTCAAAACAGTGTCCTCAGTTATGATTTATTATTGATTTGTGGAACATACCATGTATGAATATTTTGTTATTGGTCGACCAAATTTTGCCAATGTACGATGAAATCTCAACTGTGGTCGAATATAATGTCCATACAATTTTTTTTGGCTTTCCATTGCACACAATAATTTATTGTTCTAAACGCAAACTAGTTTACTCTACGTTGACAATGTATTAGATTGCTTATCAAGCGTACTGTAATATGATGTCCGACCTCATTTTTGTTTTGTCCTACCAAAATACTGACTTAGTCGGACACATGTACTTTCAAGAAAAACAAATTATTTGCAACCCTGTAATATTATAGTTTTGCAGTCCTTTTTTTTTCTTCGATGTTCTCAGTTGTAATATATAGTTGAATAAATTTTTGATGTAACTGAATGTTTCATTGTTTGATGGATTTGTTGATTGATATCAATTGATCGTTTAGTTGTTTTAATGATGATTGATTGAAGAAGTTCTACAACTACAGCCCTTGTGCTTTTATTTATTGCTAATGTAATCCTACATCAGATGATAACGGTATCAAAGAAATGCAACAGTATTGTTAAACATGTTAATATTCTACTTATTAAAAAAATTCTTATTTGATAAAATAATTAATTTTTCAAACTTGTTAACCAATTTTAACATCAAGTTATATAGGATGATAGTAGCAAACAATCAAAGCACAAGGGCTTCAACAGTTAAGAGCCACATCAACCAAATTATGTTTATGTTACTGCCAGGCTGCTCTTGTCTAGTTCCCTGTATTATTGAACCTTTGTTGCCCATTTTTCATTTATGGGGCCTTATCCATGATTATTATGTTTTCATACATTTTAGCAATTTTGTATAATCTCTGTTAGGTTTAATGCAATAATATTATAAAATTGCCATTTTTGGTTTACTGTGAAACTTCCCATGGAATTTAAAAGTATTTTTTGATGACTTATAAGACGTTTTTGAAGGAAGAGAGTGTGATCGGGATTGGGATAGTGGATGTCTTATTAAGGACGGTGCCTCCTTTTGTTACTGCACATACGTTCTGCGCATATTTTTTTGTGCCAGGCTAAGCTCAGCAGGGAAATAAATCGTTGTTTTCTTCATATAACGTTCAAAAACGCGTGGTGACCCCTACTTTTTATGTTATATATTATTATTATTATAAATTGGAAGCGGTAAGCCTATTCAACTTATGATTAATTTTTCGTTTGTGCGCAAGTCATTTAGCCTGTATTTTTGGCATAGAGGAGAGAGGAGGAGAGCTGTCAGGGTTGATAATGGCTATGTTGTGATATTTTGAATTTAAAACACACATAAACAGTAGTTGTTATATTACCATTTGTTAAAGGGACACTATCATGAACATCACATCAAAAAGCCAAAAGACATTTTTACATCAAATAATGTTCCAGTTTTGTTAAAAATTACTATACTAGTTTACTGAAGCTATGAAAGGAGTGATACAACTGAACAAATATCAAGAGTTAAGATAACTTTGAGTTGACTGACTTTATGCTTTTGAGCAGTTGTATCTTGAATTTTATAGTGAATCGTTTTTATGACAACATTTTATCGCCATAGCCTACTTTAAACTGAGAATTATACACAGCTCTGGACATCGCGGCACAACGGAGCCCTGCGTGATATTAACCATCAGACCACGCTTGATCGGCCGATCAAAAAAGTGCTGCGCGGGCGGGCCCTGCAATTTGAAAAAAGTCACCTGCGTGTATCTTTGGTTAAAAAGTCACCTGTATGTATCTTAGGTAATTTTAATAATAATTTTTGCGCCGTTTTGATCACAAAGCAGCAAAATCCCCGTGATAGTGCCCCTTTAAGTATTTTACAGCTTTTTATATTTATTGCTGCTTTTGTGTATGTCAAGGCAAATTCAAAGGGAATTTGCGAAAAATACAGAAAAAGAAATAACCTTTTCCTTTTTTTTTTCGAGAAAATGCTGTCAACATTTTTTTTCCAGACTATCTCTGGAGAATGCGTGGCTATCCCCAATTTTATTTTTTGATTCCAATAGTAGCTCTTGCTAAGATCTGCTTTTCCCTCATAGTCATAAACTATCCTTAATTTGTTATTAATTTCCAAATGAAGATTAATTGAGTTTTAAAATAACAATTTTCAGTGAATAATAGGCCATTTTAGAGTTTCCTATACCTCTTTCTCTAAAGATTCCAGGGGCGAAACCTTTTATATGAAAATGAGTTTTACTCAAAAATTCATTTTCATGTACATCAAACTCTATTTCATAATGAAAGGTTTCGCACTTGGACTCGTTGCGAAACAGAAGCAAAATCCAAGTCTGAAATGATTACACTAACACAATTCAATGTGTTCTCAGTCATGTTGAGGGGCGGAGCAGTGCGGTTTTCCGTTTTTTGTTTTGTTTTTTACCATTTAAGAACTTAATACTATCGGAACAATAATAAATGTCCATGCCGCATTTCACTTTTTAGTTTATTCCCTCGTCGTTCTTTTCCTCTCTCTGTTCTGATAAGCGTCAAGAGCATTTTTGTGTCTGGAAACGAGTTTGTTTCGTCTCCACCAATGCTAATTTCCGGGAGCCCGGGTAGCGTGACTTTCAGAGTGAACGAGTGGTGAGACCGTTTGATCGGACCTTTAGGGAGTAGTCTGAATTCTGCGTGTTTCCATATTAAATTCCCCTACCATAAATTTCGGTTGTTAAAACCGTTAGTAGGAGAGCGTTCATTATTGATCTAGAGGGCGAGAGAGGGTTATGTCGAGTGTTAGTAAAAATGATATGGCAGTGACTGCGAATTTACACGTCTTACACGCCACCAGCAAAGAAACTACAGCACTATAAGTCCACGGAGTGGGTCACGGCATTTCGTAACAACTAAGATGCCTGGAGGAAGGCGTAATCTCATGCTAGTGTAAGTTAGGCTTCAAAACAGTCTCTCTTTTTTTCGCGCACGTTCCAGATCCTTTTCGGACCAGGTTCAGCTCGACTCTTGCGCTAAAATACGGACTGTTTTGCAGTCTAGTGTAAGTGGACGGCCCACCCTTATATATTTCTTTGTCAAAATAGCGTATTTTTGAATGAGTTAGAAAACAAAATAACGTGCGAGTCAGCAACTCAAATCGTTGCAAGGAAAACACGCACGTTCTCTTTAGCTACAGTTATCTTTTAGAAGTAAATCGCCTTTAGAACATTGTTCTTTTTGATCGGAATCGCAAAAAGCCATCATGTTAACAATTAATACAGATAGTAAACCGTTTTTTTTTAATGGATTGTCACATGATAATCATCGCGGCCGGTTAAGTATGATTCAATTTTTTCAATTGACTGTATTGAATGCATTGGTTGTTTCTTTGGCTTAACGTGCTTGTTCTTTTATTTTTTAGACCAAAACGGAAGGACAAACGCATTTAACAATATACACACAGATAATTCGATATAAAATACAAATAAACTAAGGCCTTTTATAAGTATTCAAAACTCAAACAGAAAATAAACGTAAAGAAAACTATGCCAACTGAAAAACCTACTTATACTTATCCTTAATTGGCGTAAACTGCCAAACTGATCATAAAACACCGGGTAGCAAACTTTCAAAAACTGGTTAGCGATATTTATAGGTAAGCTATCAGGTTAGGAGGGGGGCATTGGGACCTATTAGAAACTGGACAACCGCTCAAAATTTCCGTGAAAACCGAAAAATCGCAATAAAAATTGCCGAACATAATGATCAAAACCGCAAATTCACAAACCTCAACCCCTCAACCCTTGATACAACAGCGAAATATAGCTATTATATATGGCGCATACTTTAGTTAATTAAATAAAGGCGTTTAGTTTTCCTTTTTCCGAAAGGATGAAGACATTTTTTTCTAAATCATTGGCTGTTTTCACACTACAGACGGGAAACTAGTATGAGACGGATAACCCATCTCAGACGAGTTTCTCATCTCTAACGTGCCTTGAGTCCCACCTCTTCATAGCTGCTTTCATCGAATTCGTTGTCTTCGTAATTATCAACAGATTCACTGTCATCCGCACATTGGTTAGGTTCGTTCCCATCTTCATTTTCAAATGTAAAGTTCAAGTAGCGTGCGATTTTGAAGCTGTTGGCACCAAGAAACTACCTTATTCTTACTAATTTTCGCGCGTACTTAATTTCGCGATTTGACGGGTAAAATGGATTCGAAGTGTATTAAATTTCGCGAAAATGTCACCAAATTTTAATCACCAAGTAAAAAATCCGTTATTCATAATTCAAAGGAAAAACAGTACTGTGAATGGCAATTTTGACGACTGCATCAGATACATTTTGCAGGAATTGCAAGAAAACGACGAATCATAGAAGGAATGTGGAGATGCATAAATTACGGACAGAATTGTGACAATTTTTACCCTTTGTATTTTACCAAATTACAGTGTCAATTTTATTTGTGTAATGGGTGTATTAAATTTCGCGTTTTTAATTTTCGCGGCACCTTTTTTTCGCGAGTATTTAATTTCGCGAATTGTTTTCAATCGCGAAAATCGCGAAAATTAGTACTCGCGAAAATTAGTAAGAATAAGGTATTTAGAGCGCCAAAGAAGCACCCCACTTGGGGGGTTTGGAGGCATGCCCCGCCAGAAAATTTTGAAATTTGGGGTCTCGAAAATGCCATTTCCTGCGTTTTCCGTTGTGTTACTTCAACGTATCACATAAAAAAAAAAATAAAAACAACAAACAGATATCATCCCAATCAAAATATGAAACGAAAAAGTATATTAAATGATTATTTTATTTTATTGAATCAAAGGAGGCGCACCACGTGAACCTTTTGGATAGCCGGACCGAGGTGAAATAAAGAGGCCTAGGAACTAGGCAAACGGATAATCAAAACCGAAAAACCGCTTTTCTTATTCATAAAAACCGAAAACCGAATGTTAAAAAAGGAAAAAAACCCGGAATTACTGAGTGCAAAAACCGAAAAACCATTCTCAAAAAACCGAAAATCCCGATGCCCCCCTCGGTTAGCAACTGGAAAGCTTGGCTTTTTTTTTCAAAACTTTTTCGATACTGAAATTTAAATGCCGAGATTACAACACGAATTGTGTCGCATAAATCAAACCTACAAAAGTCGCATGCGACAAAATCGTCCCGTCTAAGGGGGTGATTACATGGTGAATTTTAGCCCGGCTTCCGAAACAAATACTCTTGAAATGAAGTTAGGGCCTGTTTACATGGAGGGAGGGTGACCCGGGTACCCGGGTACCCGGGTCACCCTCCTATCCGGGTTACCCTGGGAGGGCCAACTTTTCATACATTTCTTTACAAAGCACACTGAAGTGTTTACATGATAGACAGGGTAACCCGCCTTCCCGGGTCACCCTATCTGCTTGCCAGGATCACCCTCCTAGGCGGGATATGTTTTCTGCATGTAAACGATCAACCCGGGTCACCCTCCTAGGCGGGCTATCTTTTCTGCATGTAAACGGTCAACCCGCGTCACCCTCCTAGGCGGGCTATCTCTGTTGACTTGAAAACCTCGCTGAAATGGCGGAATAAGCGATAAAACAGCAAAATCGCCGCTATAGCCTTTCTTCTTGTTGCCATGTTTGCTATATAGTGTTTAATAAATCGTGCCGTTGCAATAAAAAAGTCCTCCAAAACATGAGCCCGCCAAAACAAGAGCCCGCCCAAAAAAGATAGCTCGCCTATATGATAGCCCGCCCATGTAAAGGCGGGCTATGTTTTAGCCCGGCTGGGAGGGTGACCCTGGTACCCGGGTCACCATCCCTCCATGTAAACAGGCTCTTAGAGATTACATGGACAAGGTTTCAGCCCGGTCTTAAATTCAGCCCGAACTGAAAAGTCCTGCCTGGTTTGGAATTTTCAGCCCGGCCATGTAATCGGAATGGAATTTTCAGCCCGGGCTGAAAAGTGAACTTGGGCATGAGCAGTGATTGTGTTTTGGCTAAATTGTAGAATACCCGGAAACGTATTTGAATGTCATTGATTAAGAATGGTCCTTTTGTTTTTATATACACGAGCAGCCGGTATTTACACAATAAGTTGCCGGGAATTGTAAAATCGCTCCTGTCTTTAAAACTTTCAGCCGATATGTAAATAAGACCGAATTACTTGTCATCAAGGCATAAGTTTGGAAACGCTCTCTGGATCTTTGACCTCCCCCTCTATTAGTTATCACGAGGAAAACAGCCAAACAGCACGAAAACCTATTATAACACTCATAGATCCTGTCGATCTTACAGATCTTATAGAACTCATAGATCCTGTAGATCTCAGATCTCATAGATCTTGTAGAAATCATAGTTCTTCGTGGGGAGACAATCAACTACTCAGGGCATGCACAGGAGAATGCTCCACATACAGAGGGTGTAGCCCTGATGCTAACCAATCGAATCCAAGGAAGCAATGAAGTCGCTGATAGAATGGGAGTCCGTATCTTCCAGGATAATCACAGCAAGATTTCACACCAAAGTACGGAAGGTATCTGTAATTCAATGTTATGCATCAACAAACGAGGCTGAGGAGGAGTGCGAGACTGACTTCTACGTGAGACTGCAAGCGGTTACCGACTACCAATGCAAAGATCGGCAGTGACAGCACTGGGCGGGAACAGTCACTAGGGAGACACGGACTTGGGGAAATGAATAAAACTGGAGAATTGTTCGGTGATTTATGCGCCTTAAACAACATTACAGGCCCGTAGACAGGAATTTGAATGGGGGGATGCGTTAGAGATGAAAAGTTTGGATCGTACGAGTGCCGAAGGCGTGAGGTACTAGGTGGGTCCTGGGGCATGCCCCCCCCCCCCCGGAAATGTTGAAATATTAGGTTGTCTAAGACTGCATTTCGTGCGTTTTGAAGGCAGTATGATATGAAACCAGGCAGCCAAAAGCGAACGTAAAAACATGAATATTTCGGGAACTGTTCAGTTAAAGAAAACATCGATGAAAGAATACATATTGCAGAATACATATTGCAGACCTTCGATTAAAGACACTTTTTAGGCCAAAGGAGTGAATATTTAGATGGAGAAAATGACTCGCTTGATGTTGTCTAAAGACGATATGTAAACACGTTCAAAGCTGCGATTGTGGAGCTGCTTTGGGACCCTGTCACCATAGCCAAGTATCAACAGTCCCTCAGAAACAGATACAAGCCCCTTGCAGATATAAAAGAGGAAGAATAGCTGTTTCTTACTTACAAAGAGCGGAGACAGTGGAGAACACATGGAAACATATAAGGGACTCATGGAAAGAGTCTTGCGAAGAAAGACTGGGCAAGAAAACGCGACAACACAAAGAATGGGCCAGCGTAGAGACAGTGAAGAAGATTGAAGAGAGGACGAAAAAGAATAGCAAGTTATATAAACAATAGCAGAACCCGAATGGCAAAGCGAGAGGTACAGAAGGAATACACAGAGAGTCATAAGGAGGTGAAAAAGAGCATCAAACAGGACAAGAGAAAGTACGTCGACAACCTCGCCCAACAGGCTGAGGAAGCAGCTGGAAAGAGAAATATGAAAGAAGTGCATGACATCACCAGAAAGCTGGCTGATAACAGACAGACCAGTGAAGGACAAGAACGGGATAACGCTTATCAACCAAAGCGACCAACTAAAACTTCGACGGGCTGACAATTTCAGAGAACTTCTACATCGACCACCACCAATGGAACCAGACGAGATCAGTGCTCCAGCTGAGACCCCGCTATACGTGGACACAGCCAAACTAACAAGACTGGAGATCAAAAAAGGAATTAAGCAGTTTAAATCTGGAAAAGCCCCTGTACCGGATGGAGTATCCCCGAAAGCAAAGCAGATCTGGATACGTCAACAGACGCCATCTGATCAAGCTACCAAAGAAAGGTGATCTGAACAAATGCAAGAACTGGCGTGGAAAAATGGTATTGTCAACAGCTGGAAAGGTGCTAAATAGGATCATATTGGAGCAGATCGAGGATAAGTAGGACAACAGACTTCGATAAGAGCAGGCTGGATTCCGTAAGGATCGATCGTGCACAGACAATATTGCTACTCTGAGGATAATCGTGGAACAATCATTGTAATGGAACTCTCCCCGATAATCCTTCGTAGACTAGAGAAAGCATTTGACAGCGTAGATAGAGAGATGTTATGGAAATTGCTGTCACACCACGGAATCCCTAGAAGTTCGTCACAATCATGAAGAAGACCTACGAACATTCCACTTGCAGAGTTGTTCATTGTGGACTGCTATCATAGCTTATAGAAAATTTGACTGGTATTTGACTGGGGTGCGGCATGGGTGCCTGCTATCCTCTTTGCTTGCCATCCTTGTCATAGAATGGATTATGAAAACAACTCTTGAAGGGCAGAGGCTCGGTATTCAGTGGACACTTATGACCCGTATGGAAGACCTGGACTTCGCTGACGACCTGGCACTGATGTCGCACGCTCTGCCAGACATGCATAATAAGCAATAATAAGGTGGAAAAGTTGACGGTAACACCTTCGAAGGCTGGGCTGGACATCAATAGAAAGAAGACGGCAGCGATAAGAGTTAACAACAGGAGTAAAGAAAGCGTGAAACTAAAAGGAAAGCAAATAGCAGATGTAGAGGAGTTCAAATACCTGGGAAGCATGGTTAACAAGAAACGGTGGCTCGGGATATTACAGCAAGAACAGGGAAGGCAATAATAATAATAATTATAAAAGTAATATATAATAATAATAATATTAATTTATTTCTTATATAGCGCATTCTTCAAAAAATGCCCAAATGCGCTTTACATAATGTCATTAATCAAGAATAAATATTGAGACTATATAAGTTAAGAGCAGCTTTCATCTGTTTGAATCCAGTCTGGAGGTCAAGAGTGATAGGCAGAAAGACTAAGCTCCGCATCTTCAACATAAACGCCAAGTTTAAGGAAGATACAGACCTTCGTGAACAGGTGCCTCCGTAGAATTTTTCTAATACATTCAAGCCAGATACCATCTCACATGGAGAATAACAGGTCAGGAGAAAATGGAGATGCAGATCAAGAGAAGACGCTGGGGATGTATAGGATACACTCTGACCAACCGAGAACCCACAAGGGAAGCGCAAGATAGGGTGATCCAGGAATAGCTGGCGACGGACGGTGGAAGGACAGATGATGCAGACGGATTTCAACTGGAAGCAGCTGGAGATACAAGCGCAGGATAGGTGTATTGAAAGACCTATGTCACATCCGAGGTGAAAGGGATTAGATCAAGTAAGTTTTTCTGTACGAATAATCCGTCCAGTTCCTCTAAAAATGGCAATATATTCCCTTGGTGTCATAAGGCTGGTGCCATTCTGCTGATAATGTTCAACGTCATGCATAATGTCTGACTTTTTGTTTATTTCTCCTATCCTTAAGACCCTGACATTGCCGTGCGATTTTGTAGTTTCAAGTTGTAGAACCCATTACTCCTATAAAACCCATGTGTAGAACGAAAAAAACCTTGTGTGCCTCTCCATTTAGTTGTTGTTGCTGGGAATGCGCCAATATTTTGCTTTCCCGGCCCTCCTCTAATGGATAATCGGTTCACATTAACTTTCCTTTCGGTAAAGTTGGATTGAAAGCAACAATACCTCCCTTTCTCGGGATCCTTTTTTTCGTTTCTTATACTTCATAACGGTTATATGTAGAGGCGTAACTATAGTTATATAAGCCATTCCAAAGATCTTTGCCAATATTTATTCTCGTCGTGCATAGGTCATGCTGCATGGTATGGGAAAACGTGCACATTTCTGCCATTTTTTTTGTTGAAGTAGCACTGCTAGCATAATCGGCTTATTTTTTTCAGTTACAGAGCAGATTACCAGAGCCAAAAGTCCATTTTCGCTTATATGTATATTGAATTTGAGTTTCACAGCTTTGTTCAGTATTTTTATAGTTCTGTCTCCTAGTGGGCGCTAGTCTAGGGGCCTGTTTAGTCCCGATTCATTCCGCGCTCTCGAAGTCAAAACAAAGTAGCGGATCAGTCACACCAACATAATGTTAGAGGACGCTTGATCTAGCTGACTATGATAGCAAGCCATCAGTGTAACTTAACTAGTTTTAGATTTTGTTACCTAATTTTTGTCAATTCAATGAATATTGTTTAACAGATGTCAGCGGTTTGACATGCAAACGAGGCGAAATGGTCAATCTGGTATTATTTTCCATTTGACATGCAAACGAGGCGAAATGGTCAATCTGGTATTATTTTCCATTTGACATGCAAACGAGGCGAAAGGGTCAATCTGAGTAGTATAGGGCGCACCGAATCACCCCCTTTTTTGCGGTGGAATCTCATTAGCGTGCGGTGGAATATATTAAATAGGTGACGTCATAGCCTATTGTCTTGTACTCATGAATAAAATGCTGTGGATTCTCATTATCTTTTTTTGGAATATATTAAATAGGTGACTGTTGTCTTAGACTCATGAATAAATTGAGGAGGATTCTCATTACCGTATAACCGGTTTTTTAACTGGTTTGACGGGTTTTTCAACGATCGTCAGCTGGGAATGCTACTTCGGTGTCCGTATTAAAGGGTCCCTCTCAACCAGTGTGCTTTGCGCGCCAATACTCTTACGGCGGACATTTTCTGGTTCCGCAAAAAAAGCGGCTTGAAGTTAAAAACTACTTTTTGCAGGATTCTGACCTTGTTCTAGTCACAAAAAGAAGTTAGACGGCCCAAGTTAGTACAATTTGGAAAGTATGGCATACATTAGCCCCACGAGAGATCGAGTTCCCCTGATGAAAACAATAACACGCGACCGCAAAGCAGAGGTTCAAATGTAGTTCTTGTGATAGACTGTTCACAGTCTTTCTAAATTCTCAGATCGCCGCTAGCGAACTGGAACTGGAACTGAGTGCGAAGCGCTCACCCCCTCGATCCTGCTCCGAGTTCGCTTTCAAAAAGCGTCGCGATCGAGAAAATAGCGAGGATATGAACAGTCTTTTGACGGTTCCCGGGAGTAGAAGGTAACTCAACCAAGTTTTATACGGCTGTGATAGTATGGTTTAGTCTTTATTCCCTAAATCTCAACGGTCTGATAGAACGCCATCGAATCACTTCTCGAAGAAAATGATTGAAACCGATACACACTGAGGCTGCAGGCTATTGGAAAATAGAAAGAATAAACATGGTAATTGATAAACACCTCGTTCAAATTTCTTTAATTGTCACTCCAAAAAATAAATGTAAATTTAAAAAAATTTAAATAAATATATATATGTCGCCGTTCATTACCTAGTTCATGAAGTTTTACTCAAGTTACAATTTTTTCAACCTAATTATTCAAATTTATATTAACTTAACATATACTGCGCTGTTTTGATCATATTATTGATATGATTTTATACGAAACGTTACATAAGATAAGACAGGAGCCTATCACTAGGAGCGAGCAACTGGACTGGATTCGTGTCACAGCGTTTTTACAGACCAGGTTATTTTTAGATTCACTTTTCCCGCGAATTCGTATTCCCGCCAGACAATCAAACGTTTTTCCTTTGTAATCATAAATTGGCGTTACCGCGTAACAAAGGCCGCAATTAGGTCGCCATCTTTTTAATTGTCTTTTATTTCATTTCATATTACACATGGGACCAGAAACACATTTTCCCGGGAAAAAGGAATCTAAAAATAAACCGGTCTGTAAATACGCTGTGGCATAGGCGTAGTGTCGGAGTTGCTCGCTCCTAGTGATGGGCTCCTGGATAAGATAAGATATGATAAGATAAGATAAGATAAGATAAGATAAGATAAGATAAGATAAGATAAGATAAGATAAGATACAAGTTTATTGTTACATGAAAATTACCCCCAGTTCAGACGCCGTATTTCACATGAGCCGAATCGAATTCGATGAATTTAGGAGCTACGTCACGGTTGGCGCATCCTGGAAAAAAATGGCCATTCTCTTCAAGTTGGCCATTCGTAATCCGTCTTAATTTTCTCCAACCTCAACCATCCTTGTTCTTGTTTGTTTTATTATCACCTCTTTGGTGTTTTTCTACCTTAGTAAACTATTATTTTGAGGCTTTCTTCAGTTTGAAGGGAAAAAGGCAGTTCGAAAAAATTACTTAAAATATCGTGACATAGCTCCTTTAAGTTCATGTGAAGTACGGCGTCTGAATCAATCTGGAACGGCTGAATCAATTAATTAATTACTTGCGAATCGTACATTACTCAATTCAGCCCCGTTAAAATAAAAATGGTTGATTGATTGAGTATTTTGTTGTTTCTGATTTTTATGGAGCTTTCCTCTTCTTTTAGCCGAGGGGCAGTCTTTGGCTCTATGCCCTTCCCCCCGGCAATTGAAGCAACGCACTAAAAAACAAAAAAGGAAACACCGTCATAAGCACCACATTTTATAACATGAAGACTGTAACAGAAAAATACTTCCCTCTGTAACAGACCTGGTGAAACCAGGGCAAACAAAATTCAACCAGGTTGATTCAATTTTTCACCAGAGAGGCCAATGATTTATAAAATATAACCATATATGCGATGCAAGACTGTGCGACTCAGTATTCAACATACTATGTTTTATTTGGCAAGAAACATATCACATTTAAGGCAATTTATATGAGTTGTTTGTCACCCGTCAAAGAAAATTTGGTAACCGTGGCCAAGTCGCGATTGCTGCATTCAGTATTTGGGAAAGGCAAAGTGCGCGCCGGGTTATCAAGCTGTCCCCCTGGCGATCTGCTTCTTTAAAATATTTTCAGGCGTCTACACCTTTAAGGCATGTCGTAAAACATGATTTTTATTAATTTTTATAATATAATACATAGCTACGGAATCATTCGCCGGTTCTTTTTAGCGCAAAAAAAAATCCCACTCACTTCTCCTTTTCTTTCTTCCACATGCTCCATTAACGTCTTCTTCTGCCGAAGAAAACACACATGACATTAACTGCTGCAGATTTATAAAGGAGGTACTACGGGAACATTTTGTCATGGCTTGCGTATGTAACTGTTGTTATAAGATTAAAATTAAGGATCTCCTCGCGCGCATCTCGGAAAGGAAACGATTGTGTTTCACAAAAAGAAATGATGCGATTGAATTTTTTTTGAACGGTTTTTTGAACGGTCCTTGGCCTTATGTCCAGTCCCTTGGCAATTGATGCATCAAAGTACAAAGGAGACAAATGAGATAGAATACAGAAAATAGAATGGATTATCAGATTATGGACATTCCAGGATGTAAGGGAGAAGATTCTGACATGTAAGAAAACAACTGTTGTCAAAACACTCACCTTTTGTTGGCTGCGTCAATTTATGACGCAAGTCTTCCTCTGTTAGCCGCAAGTTCAGAGGTGTTGCGGCTTCATCTTTTGAACCTGAGTATTTTTTTAAACACAGTCAGATAAACGGTGTAAAGGCTACAAATATTATTTCGCCGCGTACGTATGTAAATAATTCCTATAATCAGAGGTGCTATAATATAATTTTCATGGTACACATCAATGTCTGAAAGACAGAGGACTATTGCGGCTGTGCCTTTCGCTTTCGCGGCTTTGTTGCTTACGATTTTTTTACTTCGTGCGTCAACAAGACCACCAGCTACGTAGCCTGCGAGCAAGCTCTCTTGGCGTCTACGTAGGCTAGCGGAGACAGATAGAACGAATTTTTTGATCGGCTGTTAAATCAATGAACAGCCAAAAGACAAGCTAGCTAGAGAAAACGAATACTCTGCGCAAGCTCGAAATCGGTACCAGCCCGAGGTCGTGATTTCTTAGTCCTGACCAAAAGGATCGCATACTCTGGGACGAGAATGGTTGCTAGAATGCTTTGTAATTTTCTTAGACTTTTGTATTTTTAGTTGTAATTGAGAAGTCTATTGTAAACCACTGGCTGTGATGTAGGTTTCTTTAAAAATTAAATTTATTTAATAAAACAACACATATTACTCACGTCGTGGCGTAAAGTAATCTCTCCTTTTTCTTTCCTCTCTTCTCTTCCTTTCCTGTTGTTCTTCAATTCTCTTCTTCTGTCCTCTTTTATTCCTTTCTCGTTCTTCTCTGCTCTTTCTTTTCTGCTGTTCTTCAATTCTATTCCACTTCTCTTCTTTTTTTTCCTTTCGTGCTCTTCTTTTTCCCTCCTTTCTTGCTGTTCTCTATCCCGCCCTTCTCTTCTCCAATCTCTTTGGCGTCTTTCCTGTTCCCTGTCGTCATCAGACATCTGTTCTGCCCAGGTTTTCAAACTTCTCTGCATTGCAATCTTCAAACTCAATCTACTAAACAAAGTGCGCAGTTAATTTTATTAGTATGGAACTGATGTTATTGCATGCGTATAACTAGCTAAATAAACGAAGGAAACCTGCGATCGTGAAATTATACCTAAATTTAGGTGTGAATGTAACTGTACTGGGGATATCACTGTTGTCGGAAACTGTTTTTAAAAATAGTATAGGGCTTTATGTTGTTGATTTTGTCACGAACTGTCAAAACCTCAAAGTTGTTATTGTTCTGTGAAAAGAGATCGTGTTTGCGAAAGATGGTACTTTTATTATTGTTCTGTCTGAAGATATCTTTTGTGCCAATCAGCTTTTATTTGTTTAAGGTGCGCCGATTAGATAAGAGTTTGTACCATTATGGCTTTCATATAGAGATAAAATTGTTATCATTGTTCTGTTGAGAGGGTGAAGTTGTACTTGATCTACTAGCGTTCTTCGATTTAAAAATCTGGAAAGTGAAATCTGTGACAGTGTGGGTTTACTGTGACTTAATTCCTCACACTGTACTCGATCGTAGCCTGTTCCAGGCGCCGCTCTTCTCACTTCTCGGGTCTTTTCGCGTCGCTCCTCAGAAGGCCTGAACTTTGAAGCTCTTAGAAATAGCCTATTTTCTATTTTCTATTTTCTATATCAGAGTCCCATCGTAGGATTGCTCTATATAGCTTTACACTTGATGCCTAATTACTGACGATGACAACGAGATGCGGTACCACGTAATTACGACAATTTATACCATATCGATCGGCGTATGGGGAGGAAATCTTTAAAAAACAGGCGAAGTTTTCCGTGTTCTCTTGTGAACAAATTAAAAGGGCGAAGAAAAAATAGCCGATTAAATAAATCTGCAAATAAAAAGACAGAGACTTTTGGGATGTTTTAGTACTAACCTGCGATCAGGCCCTCTTTTCCTTTTACTCTCTCTCCCTCTCCACGCTCCGAGAAAGAAAAGGAAAAGAACGCCTGATCGCAGGTTATTTTAGTACCGGAAATAAGGCTAGGGTGGTCGAACATCACGGTATTCGAAGAATTCCAGATCATTGCTCAATGAACAAAGAGTATACTGTTCTGAAATATTGACAAATGATTTAGATTGACAGGTATCGCGCAGCACTTTCCGTGCGACCAGGAAAGCTACCATTTCCAGATTACCTGCGACAGTACGCTACTCAGCTACTTGCAACTCTCTCTTTTTAGCTTTCAAAAGAAATGGATTTTCGTCCAGTGAATTCTTCAGAGACTTCTCCACCGAATTCTCCAAATCCTGATTCTCCAGTGAGTCCTACATCGTCCATGGCTTATTCTTTTCTGAACGACGAGGTAAGGTCATAATTTCCATGTAGGTCGCTGTGCTCTGTGTGCTCTGTGGATTTCAGTCAGGTCATTGCTTCTGAAGGGGTGGCGAATGGTCTTTAAAACAATATGGGTCTCGCAGTCTCGTTTTCTGAGCGGTTCTAGATGTCTCACAGTCTCGATTTTTCTGTAAAGCCGTTTTGGAGTCTCGATCTTGGTCTCGCAATCTAAAAACTCAAAAGGTTGCGGTCTCGCAGAGAAAAACGCTAGTCTCGCCGTCTCGCAAAGTCTCGAATTTACCATTCGCCACCCCTTTCTGCAGTTTCTGAATCAGTCCAGATCAGGTTGTTTCTTGTAAGCAAAAAATGATTCAGTCACTATTCGTTTGTCTTAGGCTTGCTTGTTAAGCTTATGTAAGCTTGTCCACCTGTTTTCACTGTGATGAGAGGAGAATGGTCTTTCAAGAAATTACCGTGGGTCTCGCAAAGTTTTAGTCGAATTCTATGGGTTCGCGCAGTCTCGTTTTTTGAGCGGTTTGCGCAATCTTGATTTTTTTCGCGAAGCCGTCTCGGACTGTTGATTCTCGGTCTATTCTGGCTCGTGTACAGAAAAAAAAGCTTTAGTCTCGCCGTCTCGCTCAAAGTCTCGAATTCCTCAATTTGCGCCACCCCTATATTTCCAACTTATAACATTGAAGGGAATCATGAAAAAAAAGATAGTATGCAGAATACTCTTCGCTCCATTCTTTTGGACAGGAATTATATAACGAGTATAGGCCGCGCTGAGCGCGCTCGGCTGGCTTGTTGACATCTGCCTTCTACCCTGAAATGAATAAATGGCGGGGATTTTTTTTTCAGAATTTTGAACACGACAGGTCACCTGACAGTTGGGAAGACATGTCTGATGAAGATCACGTGGAGGCATCACGTATGCAGGTTGGTCGAGTTTTATCGGACATATGAAAATTATGAAACTCAGATTTTTATCTGACCTATGAAAACTCAGAAAAACGTCAGACGAAAAACACGTTTCTTTTTTTTCACCCGTACGGAAGTGAATTTTTCTCGCGTAACCTTACATAATAACTGCATTCTTTAGCCTTTCAATTCAAGCCAAAAAGTTTTAGCAGGTAGTCTTGAACCAGTCATAAAATAGTTCCTTCAGATGACTGACAAAAATGATAAAGATGTGGATATGTAGCATTTTGTAACGATGTAATAAGGGGGAGTCCAAAATTGACCTTGGGGGGTCTGACAGCATGCGCCCCCTCCCCCCCCCCCCCCCCCCTTCTAAGAAAAAAAAATAATAACAATAAATTTTAAAAAAATTGTAAAATTGAAGTCTCTAGACGCATTTTCGACGATTCTGAGCAGCCACAAAATAAATTGTTAAGTCACCTTTTGGCGACAGACTGGAAAAAAATAGTCCCCAAATGCAAATAATTTTAGTCGCCAGGCGAGGTTGAAAGAACAATCTTGCTAAGATCGCCACATTTCCAGAGACAAAATATATCGGCATACATGACGTACGCAACTGACGCAATGCATTATAGGGGAACTGTTTGACACGGCAGCCATTTCCAAGTTTACTGAAGTCGAGAGATGAAATTTTTACAGCAAAACAAAAATAATGGAGCAATATGACTGCAATGAAAGCCAAACAAGACAAGATAAATTGTTTTTCAACTTTAATCTTTTTAAACTGCTTATAATGTTACACTTTAAAATTTCCTGTAGATCATCAATTAATATTGTTAAGCTTATAAAAGGTAAGCTTAAGCTAAGATTTTAAAAACTACCTCTAATGTTATACAGGATCGTCGGATCGCACATGCCGAAGACGTTTTTAGAACGTTACGTGGTTACCTTGACGAACCATCTAGCCCAGGAAATATACAAGTAGGTCCAACAGTCACATAACCAGTTGATAAATCACCTGTTTTTAAACTTACACAACTTGACATTGTACCAGAAGTACCACTAAAAGCTTTAGTTGTATTGGAATTCCAACGTGTTTATCACAATATAGCTAGGTTGAACAGTTAGCTTATTACTTTAATAATCGTTTCATTGCAACTTCAATGCATGATTATAATAACCAGTCTGGCTTAGCTTATGTTTTGGTTTCAAATTAAGGAATTTTAGTCATGCATTTGAAAATCATTTAATGCCAGGCTTTTATTTACAGCCAGAAAGGTACAACCCTGAGGACAGCCAGTTAAGTGAACATGCTGATGAGGAAGCTGCAAATGAGCAGGATGGGGTAAAGTTTCTTACTAATTTCCACAGCTATTTGTAAGAACAAAGTTGTGTAATACATCTCTTATTGACCAAGTTTGCTCTGGACCGTACTGGGAGAATCTTTTCTGTGCGGACCTTGCTGAGCTTGTTCCGATGGTACTGTCCAGACCTGGAGCCAATACTTATTCTTCCAGTACGTCCCTATCACTTGGTTAATAAGCTTTATATACTATAATACATTTTTTCGTTTCTAGCTATTCCATTGCTAATATTATTAGTTCAATATTAAAAACATATTTTTAATGACTTTTTCAAACTCTGCCATTGATGGTATCTTGAAAAAGATAGCTGAAAACTAATTACAGTTCACTCTCCGTAAACAATTCACTTGATATTTTCCTCTTGATGTTTTGCACATTTTGTATATGAGAAAAGGTACTGACTCATAATAATAATTATTATTATCGTAGCACTGTTTTGACTAAAAAACAGCAAAAAATAATCCTTGTGCAGGGCTACGAATAATTTTGTTTTCTTGAAAGGACATGTGTCCGACTCAGTCACCATTTTGGTCAGTAAAAACAAAAATGAGGTCCGCCATCATACAGTACCGCTTGATAAGTGAACCTGCTAATCTAACGCGTTGTCAATGCATGGTAAACTATAGTTTATAACAAAATGAACAAAAAAACAAAAAAACAAAAAATGCGGTATAATGCATTAGCATTTGCATTGAAAGGCAAAAGCAATTGTCCAAATATTATGTCCGAGCACAGTTGGGATTTCATCGGACATTTGCAAGTTTTGGTCGGCCATTGTCTGATTACCGACTGTTATTTGCAACCCTGCTGTGATAGTGCCCCTTTATAAAGGTTATTGTAAACACTCACTCTATTTTCTATTTTAAATTTTTAAATGTAGTGTTATTAATAGAAGCAGCACTTGTCTGTCATAAGTTGATTTTATTTTTGGACAGGTACTTTCATTCACTAGAAACTTGGCTGGTCTGGTAAGGCAAAATTTTCAGGGTATTCCAACATCACCTCAGCGAGTATTGAATGAACCTGCCACCCCATCCTCTGTAGCTAGAGCTGGGAATAAAAAGCAACAGCAGGTTTACAAGTTCACTGCTGTGTTGATGGATCCCGGTGATGATTCAATTCCCAGAGGGTCTTTTAGGGCAGGTCTCAAAAACGATGGAAGGATTGTCCAGATTTCTTTGAGTAGGGGGGCACAAGAAGCAGGAGCATTAAGGTCCCTGAACAGTGCGTTCCCTTTCCTCAGAGGAGCATCCACCAAGTAAGTCTGAAAGAAAAACAGATTTCTGCCTTTTTATCTGACTTACCATAAAAGCTCTATTAAGCCCCCGGGGCTTCTTTAATTTTAGGCCTCAAGAAAGGGGTGGCTTATTTCAAATCATAAATTTTAGAGAAAATTCACTTCTCTAAAACAGAACAAGAAATGGGTTATGTATGACCGTCTTACAAATGCAATGCAATTTATAACCTAACTTAATGATAGTTCTGGAAATTAAAGACCACGTTTCTAAACAAAGTGACTAAAATGCTAGAAAATATTGCTGACAAGTCATTTACATCAGGGGAGGGGGCTTATTAGAGAGGGGGCTTGATAGAGATATTATAATCGTATAACCCATATATATACTTAGTTGGAACTGTAAATTTTTTTAAAGTGAATTGGAGGCGCAAAGCTCTAATAAGCTCGGACACAAGCAAAGCGTCATGTTTGAGAGATGTTGAGAAAAATGAGAATGTCACCCTTTCATACAAAATCGGCTGAAATTGCTTCACTGCTCTGTCTGCAGAGCAAATTTGTGAATAATTGATATTTTCGGTGATTAGGGGGCCTGGTCATCAGTTGATTTTTATAGCTCACCTACTGTCTGCATGTCTTTGTCTCTATAGACCTCTACAGAGTCAGTCTGTATTTTCAGTGCAATATTATTGCTCTTGCCAGATTCATTTTGGGATCCATTTTGTACCCCTTTGTAGTCTAATTTTTAGGACATACAGCCAGAAATTATATTCCATACTGATGACATAACTGTTTCGAGAATCTGGTCAGGAGCGCTGATTGGTCTGTTCACTAATTTGCATAATGTTTGTAAATTGATAACACTTCATTAAAAGAAAACCAGATGTGGTTGCAGTTGATTGCATGTAGCAATAGGTTTACACGGCAATAATATTAATCGTTTGTTTCATGTTGCTATTTAGTGGTGGACATGATAACTTTGAAATCCTGGTAACAGACAAAACCTCCAGAAATGTTTTGATCCCTGCGAATCGACCACCGGGTATTGGGTTTTCTGCGAGGGAACTGCACAAAATATCTGGTCAGGGCTCACTATACCTGCGCTTGATAGAAATTCCATCCAGTCAGGTAATCAATAATCAGACTAAATATTGATGCAGTGGAACCCCGCTTTATGAACACCCGCTTAATACAGACACCAGCTTATTACGGACAATATGGACACTGGTTAATATGGACAACGACACTTTTCTGTGACCTGAGTGACGCGCTCTCATACATAACCTAGTTTTACGGACACTGGTTATCTGTGCACTGTATATTTTCATTTGTCACTATTACATGTATCTGCTAATTTTACCCTGTAGTGTTAGAACATTGAAAGCCATGTGACATGTTTGACAACTGTATTTCTTCCGGTGTTTGACCCTTGTAGACCTTAAAGTTCTCTGCTATTTACTGTGCTCACACAAAAATTTCACTTCCTTGGCCTTTTACTGCAGTTATTGCTTGTAGCCTTATTTCTCTTTTGTTGTCCGTTTTAACCGGGTTCCACTTTAATGAGATATGTTTATCATGACAGAACCAGGTGCCCAGGCAATCAACATCGCAAGGTGAGCCAGAGTTTAATATTGTTTTCAAATCATTAGTGCATAATCAAACATGATGCAGTTTGGTTGTTCTCACTGCTACTTCTAGAATTAAATTATAGATAATGGCCATAAATAGCTGTCAACTTAATTCGCATCACAATGTTTTCTTGTTTTAAAGGAAGGAGACCAGACCCTGGCTTTTTGTATAGGCAAACATATCTCCCTCAAGGTAATTCACTTTTTGGGTGTCTTGTTGTTGCGTCACACTTATAACATTTCGCAACCCTGTGTTCATCAGTTTTATATTTTTCAATCTATTATAATTATGTATCCATTCACTGATTTTTAAAGACCAATCTAGAATATAATACATGTACATGTATGGTCACTCAAATGTGAGAAGCATTGGATTAACATCAAGCATAAATTGGACTCTGTACCGAATGTTCAGTCAGGGACTAAGTGGGTGGTGGCCAGAGGCCACTGTGTTGTGTTCTTGGACAATAGACCTTTAATTATTATTTACTCTTGCGGCATGGCAAATTGTCAGGGTAACCTGGCAAAAATGCGTCGGGGTTGCCCATGATGGACTGGAATCTAATCCTGTTCAGGGAACTTTGTGCTTAACTTATTATTGGTGTCTGAAAGTATATTTTTTCCTTTTTCTTGGGGGGGGGGATTAAATAGTTTCAACACAGGTATCAAGTACCGGCACTAGTGGTACTGTGCTTGCTACTGGATCTGGTGCTAGTAATCAAGGGTCATTGAGTGGCAGACCACATAATACCTCACAAGTATCGGCTGTGTCAACCAGTGCCACAGAAAGGAGATCTGCAACGGGTGCTGGAGTCAGTGCTAGACTTGCCAGGGCAATGGCTTCGCCATCCAGAACCTCCACTCGTACTAACGCAACCAGTACTCTCACCGGAACTCAATCTGGGAGAGGACATGGCAGACGTTTCAATGAGAGGGACCAATATCCACCTAGTACCAGTTCATCCATGACACGCATCAATGCAACTGGCACTGGCTCTGGCACCGGTGCGTGATCTGGGAGCGGAACGCACAGACTGTCGAGGGTAAGAGATCCACCTACCACTTCATCATTGACACGCACCAATGCAACTGCCACTGCAGCTGTCACTGGTGCGGGATCTGGGAGTGGACAACACAGTCTGTTGCGAAGGGTAAGGTATCCAAGTACCAGTTCATCATTGACCCGCACAAATGCAACTGGCACTGCAGCTGTCGCTAGTGCGGGGTCTGGGAGTGCACAGCACAGTCTGTCACGAAGGGTAAGGTATCCACCTATCAGTTCATCCTTGACCCCAACAACTCCAACACACATTGTCACTGGTTCAAGTGATACAAATAACAGAGCATCCCCAGTTCTGACCCCTGTGTACACAACAGCAGCAACAGCAGCAATCACTGCTATAAGCAATGTGTCTGCGGCTGTCAGTATGGTAAGAACTACCCTGACCACTCCTGTAGTCGCAGCAACAGCAGCAGGCAATGCTAGGGGCAACATGTCTGGGGCTGCTGTTCATACTGGAAGCACTGACCTGACCACTCCTGTAGTGGCAGCAACAGCAGCAGGCAATGCTAGGGGCAACATGTCTGGGGCTGCTGTTCATACTGGAAGCACTGCCCTGACCACTCCTGTAGTCGCAGCAACAGCAGCAGGCACTGCTAGGGGCAACATGTCTGTTCATACTGGAAGCACTGCTCTGACCACTCCTGTAGTCGCAGCAACAGCAGCAGGCACTGCTAGGGGCAACATGTCTGTTCATACTGGAAGCACTGCTCTGACCACTCCTGTAGTCGCAGCAACAGCAGCAGGCACTGCTAGGGGCAACATGTCTGGGACTGCTGTTCATACTGGAAGCACTGCTCTGACCACTCCTGTAGTCGCAGCAACAGCAGCAGGCACTGCTAGGGGCAACATGTCTGGGGCTGCTGTTCATACTGGAAGCACTGCTCTGACCACTCCTGTAGTCGCAGCAACAGCAGCAGGCACTGCTAGACGCACTGTATCAGGGACTGTCAATACTACTACCCTGGACCAATCAAGCTTCACAAATAGTGTTGTAGTAACAGGCGGTGCAGTAATTGTTTCTCCTAGTACTGGCGAGGCTCTTCAAGCACCTGCAGTCACTGGAGCCAGGTCTCCACACACTTCAGAGGATTCAGAGGATGATGAAGTCGAAGAGCGGGGTCAACAATGGCGTGCAAGACTGCCAAGGGAAACAGGTGCTGAGACTCTACCAACCACTAGAAGTAATACAGGTACATTAATTTATTGTAGTGCATATAATATTATTAAAGAATCTGACCCACCCACTTTGCAGTATATTGCTTTCTATACTTTACTATACTTTACTTTACTATACTTTCTTTACTTTGCATTCTATCTCTTTGCTTCTATTATTGTTATGATCCATCGCTCGCCCCATATTTGGTCAGTGCTATTGTCAACTTTATCGCACTTTGGGATTTACTTTACACATCCAACCGTAGATGTCGCGAAAGACAATAGCATTCTGGGCGATGTGTAAACAAATTAATTTTCACATCATAGAATATCGACTTTTGGGTCCCCCAAAAATGGCGGATGAACTTGTTCTAGTGGAATGTCAAGCTTTGGTTATATATGTTGATCACATCTGAGTTTTTTTATTTATCCAAAAATGGTTCTGAAATCAGATAAGAAACCTAAAATATAGTCAGTAAAATATTCTGGGTGTTGCAGTGTTCTACACACTGTGTTTAGGGGTATTTTGGGGTCTAAGATCTAAATACGTGTTCTCATTTCTACAGACAGGCACTTATACCAACCCAACCATGTAAGCACTTTCTATGCCCATGCAAGTTGACACAATAAATTACAAATAGAAACTTTTTTAAACATCATTATTATATTATGCGAGATTTAAATCAGTCTAACACTAAATATCTGTTATCTTGTTATTAAAATCTATACCTTAAAATAACTTTAAATCAGTCGAACACTCTGTTATCTTGTTAATATTTAAATCTATACATTCCTCTGTTATAGATGACACTAATGGAGATCAAGAGACTGTTGTTGCCAGTGAAACAAGTAAGATATAATTTTGAAATAATACTTCACATAAGTTTGGTGTTTCTGAGTTTCCACTTTTCATGTAAAAACTTTCATGTCAAACATATGACAGAAATTCTCATGCCTGGCTCACAAAGAATGAAACCTTTTTGTGAAAAATATAATCTTTATTCATAGTCTATTGACAAAATGCCTTTTAATTATTACAGACAGTACAAATTTTATTGGTTCAATAATCACATCAGGAGTGTCCAGTCCATCTGTTGTTACTCCAGGTGCAGTTGTTACAGGTGACTGATGAATTATATGATGTTTTGTTTATTTCATTAACAATATTAGTTATTTATATTTTAGGACAGGTTTTTTTTTCCAGTCAGCAAGGCTCCATCATCGTGTTTTGTGGCAAAGTACAATTTAATTATATGAATTAGGGCAGTCTGGTACATGTGTGTTAAGAGGCTGTCTCTCTAAAAGCGGACCGGTCGGTTCCAGGTCGAAAGATAAAATCGCCTGATTTTTTGTGTGGTGAAAGGCCTTCATGCCAAAGTAACAAAACCACAATTATTTCGGTTCTTGCTTTTAAATTTTTTCCGTTAGGGGCGAAAAATAATTTTCACCGATGGGCGCTCGCGCGCGACCGAAATCGGGCACGATTGTTTACGTTTTTCGAGCGATTGGCGCACAGCAAGAAACTAATATATTACAATAATTTTAACATAGAAACGTAGATATGCTTCTACTTTATAGGCTATACGAGTTTGAAGCAATTTAACGTTAAACTATCTGAATACCAGGCGGCTACTCGGCCCTACATGAACACGCTCGCGGGGCAAGTCAAAAATTGGTCATTTTATACACCCCATTTCTCAGCTGGCGGATGGAATTAAAAGACGACAATAACATCAATGTAAAGTCTGGACCTTGCCCTACAAGAATATGTAACCAAATGTTGTCTATACGACGATTCTTGTAAACGGTCGTCGAACAGTTTCCTCTAATATTGACACATTTCCTCCTTAAACTGACCCCGAAGCTCAATATTCCAAATTAATAAGAACTTTAAAAACTTGGATCAAAGCTTGCCATATGCCAGAAAATGCAAGGGGACGATAAGAAAAGGAATGCAGATCATGGTGCAATCTTTTAAATTTGTTATTCGTCTCAATTCATTGCAAAATGCAGCTATAATTCTGTGCTTAATTAATTCATGTTAACAATGAAATTTGATCCAAACCAAGCTGAATATCAGTACTTCACCCCGATTCACCTGACAGAGAAATCTATTATTTATACATACCCGACTGCTGGATGAGTTCCCGGCAAGTCCCCCACTTTCCTTCCATGTTTTTTTCTTGTAGCATGAATTTGAATTTTCTCGTGGAATGCATTTGAACTCTAGATGACCAGTGAAATTATATTCTGAAGTGTGACACTCAAACGGTGAAATCTGATCCAAATCAAGAGCTGTCACGTAAATATTTCAGGGGAGGATGGAGGGGCTTGAACTATGGACGGGTTACGGTAGTTATTTT
Source organism: Desmophyllum pertusum (assembly GCA_029204205.1). Taxonomy (NCBI): domain Eukaryota; kingdom Metazoa; phylum Cnidaria; class Anthozoa; order Scleractinia; family Caryophylliidae; genus Desmophyllum; species Desmophyllum pertusum. The sequence goes on along the minus strand of MU827793.1, from coordinate 907,580 downwards.
CAAGGTAGCCTCTCAGAGTCCAACCCCCAAACATCCTTGTTCGTAAATTGTTTATATATATAGAGCGAAATACGCAGTGGGACGAAGTCCCGTGGCCGTTACGGTAACCCTGAACAAGGTGGCCAATAGGGGCCCTGGCTCAACTGCAGTATAAAGTCACCCTCTTGGTCTGAATTGTTGACTACAGAAACGAGAAATTAAAATGACATTTTACAGTGGAACGTTGTGGGTAGTCTCCTGGGCAGCCGTTATTTAGGTCAAGCAACACTTCTCGCCACCGTGTGGAGAAACGTTGCGTGACCAACCAAACATCGCTGAGACTAACAGCGTTGTGGCCCCCAGATAACCTGTGATCAGGCTAATTTATCCGCGCTCTAGCTCTTACTATCTCTTTTTTGTTGAGCGCGCAAAACAATTACGGCCTAATTTGTCGTGCGATCCAAATCAGAAGCTTTAGGTGATAAGCTTCTGCCCAAATATAATGAAAGTATGAAAGTGAGAGCTGCGGACTCGTCCCCAGTCTTCTCTCTCATAGGCGCGCTGAAAAATTGGGCCTGATCGCAGGGAGGAATGCTCTACGATGTGAGATTTAGGACCACAAGCAAGCTTGCAAGTTGATATAGCCTTAATTCCGGGACCCAAATCCATCACAAAAATTGGCTGTTAGAATATTACAAGGCCTTGTGTTACTCATGGCGCGAAAACGACAGATGATGATTTCCAATGTACCTTCTAATCCTTGATTTTTACTGTATTAACTATCTAAATGTTCCCTTAAGTTCTGTTTTCCGAGACGTGCTTTATTAACATTAACATATAATGATTTATGGAATCCAAACTGCACGCTAATGGTCGAGGCTACGTAATTTTATATTGTGTCGGCGGAGACACTTGTTGGTGTATATGTTCCTAAGCTTACAACGCCGGGACTACTCGAATGAAAAAAGTAAAGATTCAGTGTAAGGAGCTTTGTATGGGTAACGAACACATTAATGGCTCAGTCAATTCCAACAGTTTCCATCCCATAGGGCATTAATTAATGGGGCATTTCATCACGTACACTGTAGTATTCCCGAGGTAGGGCATTCAAAATTTTATCGCGGCTCGGGCATTTGTCTACCCCGTGGCGACCCCAGGGAAATTTGGTACCCTCGTGGTTTTGGCTTCACAGTTGCAGAGAACTCAAATATGGTTTCTGTGTGAAAGATGAACAATTTGTGGCAATTTGGCTCATCCGGCAAGGGTTTGAGAAGGTCGTACATGTTTTTAAAGGCAGTTCTACATAACAAACGGACATCACAAAATGCTGACAATTAGCACCTTTTGCCACGTGATCCTTCGGGGGGATGAGCGTGGGCTCATTTTCCCGAACAGCGGCTGGTTATCGAGCCTATGTTGGAATGTGGATGAACGGGACATTTGCCTTCTCCCTTAGCTCTCCCGCGGAGCAATTTGTCCCAACTCCGGGTTATTTGCGGATTTTTTAAAATGCGGGGCACTTCAACAGCTGTTTATTTCGTTATTTATCAATAGTAACGTGGCTGTACAAAGTCTTCTTAACTATTGATTACATGATATCATGACTGCATGGCTGGGTTTGTACATACGATCTGCGTTAAATATGTAATACTTTTTCACTTTGATAAAAAATAAACAGAATTCAATTCATGACACACTGATCCTTACATCAGGGAGACGACAGACGGAAACAAGGTAGCCTGCGTAGTAGTAGTTTCCTTTCTTAGATCGCTACAGGCAAGTGAAAATCCAGTGTACGTACAGGTAATTTCTACATTGATGAACAGCTGCATTCGGCAACCATAGCCGTAATATTTTCTATTAAATCTGCCTTCAACGACTTTCTGGTGAAAGGTAATTCGAAGTGTTTACAAATAGTTTGGAGCATTTTTACGTTAAATGTCTTAAGGATTCCTTGCCGGCTGTACTCGCAGAGATCATAAATGTCATACATTATTGGGTGATCGGTGCAAATTGCCTGAATGACATCCTGCACAATCTCCTCATGAAGTTCGTCCGCTTTGTCCCACTCCTCGTCCTGAGATTCTTGTAAGTTAGTATCACAAACGAGCTTTCTGCGGCTCGAAGTAAGTCTCGAAAAAAATCCCTGTATTTGAGATTTTGTCAGCCACTCCTCTCTTTCAAAAATTCTATTTCCTGACTCATCTCTTGCAGTCCGCATGTCTTGTGCGACTTGCTCGGGGTCGGCCTTCCTTCCTGTTCTCTCGCCTACATCATATTTCCGTGAAAGGTAGCGCCTTACCTTTTCAGTGAATCTGGAGGCACCTCCTCTAACCTTTTGAAGCGCCCATCCACTTGGTAATAAAACACTATCCATGTGCTCTGCACATACTCGTGCTCCAGCGATTTCACGGGGGGCATCATCTGTGACAGTGAGAGATGAAAATTGCTCCACCCAATCACGACGCAGTGCATCATAAATGCTCTCTTGCTTCTTTTCCTTAACCTCTTCTTGTTTTTTGTTAGAATGACGTTCCAAGCATTCATGTAGTTCAGCAGATTCGATGTCAGTGAAAGCTTGTGAGCAAGAAACGTCGGGGCACTCAAAAAGTGATACTCCTGAATTTGGATCGCTCGATTCGGAAGGTAGAGATATTCGTGAATTTTTTTTCACTGTTCGCGAAGAAGAAGGAAAAAATCCGTATCCTTCGCAAATTTTGAGATTAGTGTCACTTTGGTTGTGGCGGTAAATGTTTTTCCACGGTATAAGTTTGCCCGGGCCCACACCAAACGCTTTCCACAACCTCAACCCATTTGCCTCGTAGCTGAAGTTGTGGAAAGCACTAATTCCTTGTATCTTCTTGATCTCCAGGTCCTTTAAGGTTTCATTGGTTTCGCAAACCGCGGCAGTGGAGCCATCCACCTGCCTTTCTTTAAGGGCGCTGTACATGTCCTTGGCAGACAAGATATCATGCCCCTCGTTACAGTACCTGCGAATAGCTCCCTTCATGGGGCATACGATTCTATCGCAGATGTCTTTGCCAAATTGCGGCTCGGAGAAATCGTATCTTGCGACTGATATTCCTACACGTTCTCCAACATCGCGCACAGCAGCCAAAAGCTGACTGTTATGATAACAGCCTGCCTCGTCGGATCTTAAACAAACAGTAGTGACATGTGGTTTAACCCTGCGGATTGTGGTGAGAAGTTGTTCCACGATGGACGTAACTGAGTACCAGTCCTGGCTGCAGCTATTAAACAAGTGCGCAAAGTAGGACACCTCGATAGAACCTTCTGAATTCTTGGATAGCACACTGCTTACGTGCCAATTCATGCCCCGCTTGGCGAACCATTCTCTTTGTTTCTCTCGGTGTCGCATTTCTTCAAACTTCATCGCCCAGTCCATAACAATGACGATGGAATCATCTTTAAGAGAGGCGAGAGCACTTTGTTTCCCCTCTTCCTGATTTTCAGAGCGGAGTATGTGGGCTTTCCATGTAAAAATTAGTTCCTTTGCTTGATGGAGATCGTAGAGAAAATCGTCACATTGCTCAGTGCTGTACATGTTTTTGGCTAGAGCTATGATCATCTCTTCTAGAGACTGTATTGCTCCATTCAGGCTTTCACAGTCGCTGCATTTTGCGAAATGGTTGTGTGAGCAGGAATCTTGAAAGTCAGAGTTATCTGGGTCACTTAGGGCATACTGCCTGCAGTGATCGGGGCACAAACTTGAATCATCACGGCAATGTACACGGTAATTGGTCTTCAAGTATCTCTTCCCATTCTTCAGTCTTGTACGAATATCATTACACCACAGCTTATCAGCACCAAAGTTTTGTTCCAGTTCGTCGACTATGGTCACGAGTCGCTGAAAACCTTCAGCCCCATCTGCTGCCGTGTTGTCTAATCCTTGTAGTGACTTTCGTTGTGACGCCTCCCGCACCTCTAACACACGATACAGCGTAGCGCGGCTAAGGGGCTCAAAGTTGTCTTCCTTGCAGTAACCTAGATACTGCGCGATCATTGTTGACCTTGTCACTGTACGAATAATGTTTGGCATACTTAGACGTTCGCCACTGTCTAGTTTTAGCATACGGTTGCCATACGCTACGTCTTGGTAGAAGTAAGGTCGATTTACAAATGTTAGAAAGTGATCCAACTTTGTCATATCAATCCTTACCCTATTGGAAAATTTCTTTTCTACTGGTAAGCCGGGACCAATGTTGTGGGCGTGCTCTCTAGCTCGTTTAATTTGGCGATCACTTAACCTCTCAAATGGCTCATGTAACCTCTTCAACTTCTCGTTAGGGTATCGATATGCATAAATGCTTAGGATCTGAGTTTTCAGATTTCTTGTGGGCGCATTCTTGTAGGCAGTAATCATTGCAAGGAGGTCGCCTGGAAGACTGTCCTCAGTTGTATCTTCGCGTTGCCTTTGTAAGGCCTGGAATAGTTTCTTGCCATCGTCGGAGGCAATGGCATGGCACACTAAATGGCACGCGTCAGTTGCTCTGTCAATACATTCTTCTTGCTCCTTGGTTGAAGCCTTGTCCCAGTTACCTTTAAGCTGAAAAGTCAGAGGTTTCACCTTGTACTCAGGATTTGCTTTAGAGAGCGTTTCCATTGCAACATTGAAACGTTTTATAGCTTCTTCCGATGTATCGCCTTCCTCGCTATCTGACCAACCATCACTATGTCTTCGCCAAATTCCAGGAGTCCACGGGGGATCACTTGCTTGTCTGTATACTTCCCCGGGCAAAAATAAGTCACAGAAAGCTTCCTGTGTTGCCTTTGCCGCCCTGCTAATATATATAAAAATGCATATAATTATTATAGTAAAGGTTTCGATCATTACAGTTTAGCTGATAATTGCAAAGGCAGCTATAGTGCTATTTATTATTTAGACACCAATGTTTTACGGGAAAATAGACCACTCGTAAAATTCATACGAAACTACATCCGGGACCCGAGTGGCGTATTTTCCATATCCTCACTAGTGAGGATATCGATGACGTCATTTCCCGCTTTTACACGATTGTTTGTGCAAAGCTGCCAAACGCCGGTTGAAAAATGGCGAGCGATAGATTCGTAAAATTAACTGAAGCCGACATGAAATCGTTCACTGAGGATTAGGAAAATGCTAAGGGCCTGTTTATATAGAGAAAAGTTGACCCTGGTAAGAGGGTCACCCTCCATACCGAGCCACCCCAGGCGGGATAACTTTTCATATATTTCTTTATAAATAGGAGCGAACTGTTTACATGAGAAATCGCAAAGTTGGCTGGGGGGGGGGGGGGCAGGGTAACCCTGGGTGGAGGGTTACTCGCTTTGAAGCTAGGGTGACCCTGGGGGGCGGGCCAACTTTTTTCCATATAAACACTTTGGTTAATATTGTTGTTTCACCTACCAGGGACAAGTCGGGACATATAGAGCATGCGTGAACCCGAACGGGCCAAGTTTTGGCTCGGTAAGCAGGGACAACTTCTTTCATATAAACGCTCGGTAAAATATGGCTCGGGGAGGAGGGTAACCCTCCTACCAGGGACAACTTTTCTCAATGTAAATAGGCCCTTAAAAACAATATTTTTAAAAATATTGTTTTTACCACTCGAAAATAAAATTCATATCTTCGCGCCGCCGTGTAATATCCTCTATATATACGTCTACCTTTATGCGTATGGTTCGTGAACTAAACACAAGAATTTTTTTACCCGCCTTTTTCAGTTTTTAAATGAGGGGACCAAAATGTGCGTCACGCTTACAGTGGTGCTTGAAAAGTTATCTCTTATCTGTTTATTACGCTATTTTCCCTTCTCTTTGAATTGAAGAGCGTAGAATACCCATCTTTCTTCGAAAAAAAAGTATCTCAATAGAAAATAAGAGTTGTCGCTTCTCAAATGACAGAATGTACTTCCGTGCGTGACTCACGGTTCTTCGCATGTTCATTTCATTTCTGCACTGTTTACGAATAACATTTGCCAACTTTTCCCAACAGACCGTGAGAACTCTAAAACAACAAAAACAAAAACTAGAAAGCATATCATACACATTTTCTAATTACATAATTTGGAATTGTTGCCCGTGTTTCTTCTTTGTGAAGCAAATTAAACCTGTTAAAACAACGACAACAACTATGTAACATGATACTCCTTGTCTGTACTCATCCTACGAACTGTTCTCAGGTTGTTATCTAGTTTTAACTGAATGCTTTACACAAAAGTACTCAGTTCTTAAAAACTGCAAAACATAATTGAAGATAAGGAAAAATTGTAAGCACAGACCGACTCGAACCTTGAGTTTTCATTCGGTGAAAATATATAAAGAACACAAACATGTATACAGCCCGACTGCAATTGACTCCTTCGATCCTTCAATCTGTGTATTTTCACAATGTAATTGCGAGAAACAATGAGAAAACTGGTTTTGTGCACAAGTTTAGGACTTTGATTTACCCACTTACTATGAGTGCTCCCTTTCTGGATCTTCCGGCTTACTCGTACTTCTAAGCCATGGCGCCCTGGATTCAACCGTTGTCTTGTGGTTGCTTCTACAGCGTTCACAAATGGCTGGCAAAAATTAACAGTGAACGAATTAATACAAACAAATAACATTCCTTGAGACTTTGACTCAATCTGTTAATAAGAATACTTACGAGATCCAACAGGTACAAGAACACTAGAAATCATTTGAATCTCTCGTGCCATTTGAGGTGAAACTCTTGTCCTTCCCTTTGCTGCTTTCTTCGTTGATCTATGGTCCTTTTCACCCTGGTGCAAAGGATACTGGCACGCAGTTTTTGATGCCTTCCAGTTTTTTCCCAGAGTATACCGATGTCTTGGGCAGATCCACATTTCTTGAATTCGCTCCTTTTCTATGTCGAACAAACCAACCCTGGCCAAAATCAGTTGCCATTCCTCTATATTTTCCCGCGAAAGATGAAATGTTCTTAAATGGATACATATGTCATCTTTGCATTCGAGTAAACGGACTACTTCGCCTTTACCACGCCATTCGCCACAAGCTCCAGAGTTGCCCACACTTAAAAAACACGTTCCTGACATCATGACAAAAAGTTGCGAACTGAGGATGATGAGGATCATCTTAAAGCATATTAAAATTATTCATGATAGTGATTGACAGATCAAATTTCACGGCCGAATAAATCAAGCAATCTCTAAACAGAATCGATTGCACCTGATGAATCGAGGCAAAACCAGTTTGCTTTTTGATCTGTACTCAAATTCCCTGATGTTTGCCTTTCCTTTTTGGCATTCTTAAGGTTTAAAACAACCTTTTTATTCTAAATATCAGTTTCTATTAGTGTGTAATTTGGGAGTAATTTATTGAGTAAATCACGTCAATAGCAAGAAAAATGCTCGTTCGCCACTGACAGTAATTATGGTATAGACAACATTTTGTTACATATTCCTGTAGGGCAAGGTCCAGACTTTACATTGATGTTATTGTCGTCTTTTAATTCCATCCGCCAGCTGAGAAATGGGGTGTATAAAATGACCAATTTTTGACTTGCCCCGCGAGCGTGTTCATGTAGGGCCGAGTAGCCGCCTGGTATTCAGATAGTTTAACGTTAAATTGCTTCAAACTCGTATAGCCTATAAAGTAGAAGCATATCTACGTTTCTATGTTAAAATTATTGTAATATATTAGTTTCTTGCTGTGCGCCAATCGCTCGAAAAACGTAAACAATCGTGCCCGATTTCGGTCGCGCGCGAGCGCCCATCGGTGAAAATTATTTTTCGCCCCTAACGGAAAAAATTTAAAAGCAAGAACCGAAATAATTGTGGTTTTGTTACTTTGGCATGAAGGCCTTTCACCACACAAAAAATCAGGCGATTTTATCTTTCGACCTGGAACCGACCGGTCCGCTTTTAGAGAGACAGCCTCTTAAGTCTTAAATGACCATGCAGCATTATATTATATAGAATAATACTGCAATTTAATCAAATTTGTCAGGATCCATTCAGTTACCAGATGCCAGTGTGTTGCTAGATCTATTACCTCAAGTTCAGGGTAAGAGCTAGTTTTGCAACGCTATATACCTGCTAACTTTTTCTGATTCAAAAATGGTAAATTTTTATCCTGGGAATGCCAGAATTTTCAAAGACAACCCGACCACATCCGAAGAACTCCGAAGAATGCCAAAGACGCTCTGAAGAATTCTGAAGTTCTCAAGAACATTATTAAGTCTCATCTATATTGACCAAATTTGAATACAGTACCCAAAGTGCAAAGTCTTGAACATTTATGGTCCCAGTCACAGAATGGCGTGATAGTTGGCAGGTATATGCATGTATAGTCCAAGCATTTTAGCGAATAAAAAGGGTCAACCTATCACTAATTGCAACAGAAGGTATCTTAACAGTTTTATAACCAAAAATATGTCCTCTACAACATATCAAAAGTCTAGAAAAATCTAAGAAAAAAAAGATGCCAAAAATCTATTATTTATATGGATACCCTGATACAGAACATGAAAACGAGGCTAAAGGAACAATTATCATTTACGTGCCGTTTACATGAATCAGAACGTTAGAAAAACTATGTCATTGTCTTTATTGTTTGAAGAAATGTTGTCTTAACATTTGAGACTGTTTAAAAAAAGAACCGCTGACCAGTAATCACCACAGGCTCAATTTAAAAAGTTATGCAATTTTCAATAATGGCCACCTCCACGGGGAATTTACTGTGTACAGGTCAGTCATTTTCTTACTTGATTTGACTTACTTTACCTTACGGGTATCTCCAGACTGGTATCTGAATATGCACAGTTATTATTCAAAAAATTGTAACACTGTCCAAATATGGTCATTGATGCACTCAATATCTGTCGGCCGTACTCAACAGATATCCTGCGATATACGTAATTTTGTATGCGCGCGGTAAAATGTTCAAGTCAGTTCTTGAAATAAAAGTGGAAGAGTATTTTTTCAGATGTGTTATCAATTGTTCAATCTTGCGGAATATTGCCTGATTTTAGCCAACTCGTCCTACGGCCTCATTGGCTAAGTATCAGAGTTATCAGGCGATGTTCCGTGCGATTTCGCAGGATAATTGTTAAATGTAATGCGTCAGTCAGTGCCCATTCAAACCCGGAGGCAATCCCCGGATATTAGCATTTTTAAGTGGCCAATTCTCCACGGTGGAGACAAGCAAGCCGTTCGAATTCCCCACGATCAGACCAAAAAAGGCTCATAATGCTCATGTTTAAAATCAATACAAAGAATCAAGACACATAGTCTTATATAGCCTGTGAACAGACATTAAACTCATCACCAATAGATGAGCTTGGGGAAGTTGCCTTGGTAGAGCCACACCTGAATCGGCCAAAGCGTGGAGGTATCCATGGCAACCCTGCGAGCAGCAACCACCCAATCTCAGCCCAACAAAAGGTGCTTGGAAGGGTGAGGGCCCCGCGAACAGGGTGGACGTGGGACCTCAGAACCTACCCAAACAATCCCAAGCACCCTCCCCAATGCCTTACCGATTAAAAGTACGTAAAAAGACAAAATAAATCACCTACACAACTATCCACTGTAACACGTCCAACACGATCAGACAATTGCGAGAGCCAATGGCAATATCAGCCAGCCTAACCGCGAAGCAGCAAGAAAACCAGCCTGCCTAACCGATAGGCAAAGCTGCACGCTCAAAGGTAATGGAGTCCACTACGTCAAGTGGCATAAGAGGCTAACCAACGCCTCTGAAGGCGGGCGAATGTACAGCTGGTAAGCATTACTAGACCAGCGGCCCAACGCTTGAATGAGATGGTCCGGAACCCCATTGTGTGCAGCTACCGTGGTCGCGCCGATACGGAAACTGTGGCTGGAGATGTTGCCTGGAACTCCAGCCGCAGCCATAATCTGTCTAATCCAATTAATGAGAATAGCACGTTACAAGGGCCGTCCATCCTGCAACAGAAGTGAGGGGCCTCTGGAGTTACCCCTAATGGCCAGGTATGCCAAGAGAGCTTGAATGGCACAAGGGTGGTAATTTCCTCTGCCAATGTGAATAAAACAGCCCTTGCGAAATGGGTCCGTCTTGGAGGCTTTGATTCCAACACATAAGCACGAAGGATTGGAATCTGAATCAACTTCAATGTCTGCGACGCCCAGGTGGATGGAAGCAGAAAAACTGGTGAGCACGGAGAACAGTGAATTCGACAGACCGAAGGAAACCAAAGTAGGCGACATTGCAAGGTGCCCAACACATACAGTACAATGATCCGGGCAAGATACATCCAATAATTTAAATATCACTATCATTACGCCGTTGGTAATAGGCAGGCGCAGAGCTGAATAAGAGCCTTGAGAATGTTTAAACCCCCGAACCACCCTCTGCAATCTGAGGCAATTGATAAGGGGGTCAGGAAAAACTTTGTTCAATGTGCAAAGAGTGCACAGCAGATAAGTACACCTTTATGGATAAGTACACCTTTATGAATGCTGGACCGACCTTGCCAAGAAAGTTACAAATAAGCACAAAGCTCATTCAAAGCGATTGCAGGATGCACTTTACAAGTGGATGAGAGAGCCTACCCAAGGCCTTCCTGATGTGAGAATATACAGCTGGTATGCATTGCTGGACATGGCCGGAGAATCCGAAGCTCAGCCATAACAAAGTGATTGCCAAATGTATGTTACACAAGCGGTGCTAAAATCTAGCCAAGGCCAACGCCAGAGTTCAATATAGGACCTGGACCTGAAAGCTGTCACAAACCGATTGCAACTTAGCGACTATGAGATGTATGTTGTTTGAGCAGGTGCGAAAGCCTAGCCAAAGCCATTGCCACTGATGTACCAGTCCACATGCTAGAGGCCACCACAAGCACCACGATATGATCCTCCCACGACCAAGTGGCCAGAGCCCCTAGGGGCCAATTATTGAGCAAATAGGGGCCAATTATTGAGCAAATAATAAAGGCATGTACATTTCAGGCACAACCAATGGCCAGGTAAGACTGTCGGTATTTAGCAACGAGGGCTGCTGCGAGAGCCCGCAAGATGGCCGGAAGCATTCCGTAACGAGGGCTGCTGCGTGAACCCACAAAAAACCTGCCATAGCCAATGGCCAGGTTACCAAACATGAGCAGTTTGTCAGGGGGTAACGAGGGCTGCTGCGTGAGCCTGCAAGAACCTGCCATAGCTAATGGCCAGGTTACCGACCGTGAGCATTTCGTAACGAGGGCTGCTGCAAGAGCCCACAAGAACCTGCCACAGCCAATGGCCAGGTTACTGACCGTGAGCATTTTTATTTTGTAAAATTAGAAATTAAGTACTAGTCAAGCAGATTATAATTTATAATTCACCTATAGCTGTATTTCCCAATTGAATGTGAGCTTGCGAGGATGTCTGGATAATTTATCTCTTTTGTTTGAGTGACATTGGTGAATTTGTGATCAAAGAAATACATGTAAGAGTAGGTTGTTGTACGTAGCCTCGTTTTCATGCTGTACCTATAGAGCTACATTGTATAAGTAAGAATTTAAGTCACTTCCCCTTCGTAGATTTTTCTAGACTTTTGATATGTTGATTGGTGCACTTTTCTGAGATGGATAGCGAAGAAATAAATTATGTTGCAATTTGTGATGGGTCCCATCAATACATTGACTGGACTAGTAATACATGCAATGTTAATCTACAGTAAGTAAACATGTATCTGTAGATACAGTACCTGTATGTGCAGGGAAGACCCTAACAAGTGAATTCCCCCAAAATATTTGTGAGTTGAAGTATAATTCGTACTATTAAAACATTTTCCTCTGTATCTGAGAATTTTTGGTTATTTTCCAGTTTGACTCTGTGATAATTAAGAAGTGAGCAGATCTGAAGTTGGCTTGATTTTGGAATATTGATCATGGAATAATTCACTTGAGATAGTCAAAATCCGTGACTTTGATTTATTTGTAGATCAGCCAGCAAGTGCATTGGAAACTTCAATTCACATGACTCATTCTGCAAGTCTCCCATTTAACCATCCATGCAACTTCAATGTGGTAAGTGAAGCAATATGATAGTGTAAGAATGTGAATCATTGTGGATTTGTGAATCATTGTAAATTTTTATTTCAGTTAAAATAAAGCATCAATTATTGATTTTTATTATTTACTGTGCATCCAAGCTTTTAGCGAGAAGGGTATAAACTGGACGCGGCAGTCCTGCTAGAAACGATGAAAAATGCACCAAATAACTCCAGGAAACCTAAAACCCTGTTTACATCATTCTGTAGTATAGTTGAAGTATTCCAAGAAACTAAATCAATAATCATTTGACAAAATATGGATTTTGTTTAGTAAAACTCCTGCATGGTTTAGGTAAATTTATTTCTAAGGTATTTTTCTGGTAAAAATGAGTGCCTCCAGTGATGTTTACTTATGCTTACTTACAAATGGTACAATTTCAGCTCATGGAGATGGCTGGTATGGAAAGAGAACACTGCAGACCTGCACTAATGTGTGTGTGCAGTGAGAGGCAGTGGCTGTTATGGAGGTATCATTTGTTTGCATGTCTTAGAAAATAAACATTGCAATAATGACTATAAATTATGTATTCAGGATTGCCATCATCCTACAGCTGTAAAATATGGAGTGACTTTCACAAAAAAACATTTTTTCAAAATTATATCTAGAGGAAACTATTTAATTTTAATTATTTACTTGAACAAGTTTAAATTCTGACAAAGTTGTTTGCTGGTCAATTCTTCTTACAACCTCGAGTTGTGAACAAGAATGGTTGAAATACTTTTGAATTATATTCGTGCAGCTGCATTGTTTTTGTCACCATAACACCTATAGAGACATCCTATTCAGATAATATTGGAGTTGTTTATATGTAACAGCAGCATCTGAGTTGAGAGTGATTGAAATTATATAACTTTTGTTCCAGGACAATTTTCGAAAAACAGGGATATCGCCAATTTGGTGAACCAGAACTTTTTGTTTTGGGTCCAGTCATCCGATGGAGCTGCTGGAAAGCAAGGTAGGCCAACACCAGTTTTGATCTCACAAATATAGATCATGTGACTAATAACAGCCATTAATAATGAAAAATTCAGACAAAACTGGAAATGGAATGTGAGTTTAAATAAATCATAAATTAAATTTGATTTTTTAATATGCCTTTGAGAAATTGTTTTATGAAAACCAGAAATGACAAATAATCATCAAATTCGTGTTGGTTTCAGGATTAACGGCTCTACAAGTTCAAAGCACTTCAGGTGTGATGGCTATAGTTTATAGTGTCGGTGGCTACAAGAAGGTTTTATTCAAGATTTCAGGTGATTGATTATAATTTTATATAATTGGCTTTAAATAGAAGGAGGTGCCCGGCATGGCTAAATTATGCATAATTTTGCATGAAGTATACAAAAAATTATACTGTCAACCTACACAGTAGTTATATCCTATATTGCAAATTCAGGGTCATTAATAATTTACAGTGCGAATCAGAAAAGCATCAGTCAAGACACTTTCCCTGAAGTGTGTTTCCATGGTAGCCGCTTATTTAATAAACGTTTGACTGCATATATATGCCTTTTATCGCAAACTTTATTCAGGGATTCCTAGTGCAAGTGAGTTGAAAAGGGCTTTGGAAGAAGCATTGAAGGAATTTCAAGAGCAGAGGAAAAGATGGTATTTAAATTTTTAACACTCTCCAATAAAACAAAACAGTAGATGATTCATGCAGTATTCTTATGTCTTGTTATTATAAACTAAAAAAATGGTGCCCCAAAGTGTTGAAAAAAAAAATTGACTATTGGTTTATAATACAAAACAAAATAATAAATTTTTTGTGAATGGCACTAGGCTATTTTCTTAATTTTTTGGACAAGCTAATTCAAATCAACTGTCGTCAAGGGAACCATTCATTGGCAATCTTGGATAACAAATTTTATGCTTTTATATTGTTAATAAGGCTTGAACTAAAAAGAACAAGGGACCTGAAACAGCAGCAAGACATGGAGTATATTGAGTCCCTCGTAATTGACCAGGAGAAGGTTAGAAAACAAGTTGCACTGTCTTGCAGTTAGTTAAAATAAACATTTTAATAAATGCATGAAAGAGGATGAGATCTTCATGGTTATATTTCGACTTGAGCAGATGAAAAATAGGCTTAAAAATAATTCAGGCTCCAATTCCAATACAGTAGAAGCTCCAGTAAACGGACATCCTTGGGAGGCAGAAAAAGTGTCCGCAACTGGAGCTGGTCACTTAAGAGAATGATTCTTATAAGCTGGCACTAGCAACAACTGCAGTGATGCAGCTCACAAATGTTTATGAATATGATCAGCAGGGTTATGGTAAGGCCTAAACTGATTTAGGGTAATATGTATGATTGTCTTCGGGTGTCCGCTTACGGGAGCTTAGAAACAAAGAAAAATGCAAATCATACCCCCTCAAAAAATGTACACGGCCACTTACGGGAACGTGTAAATTATGCAGAGTTTGTGTGAGAGTTAAAACAGGGTTTTATTAAGTGTCCACTAAGAGAGCTTTGACTGTAATTACCAGGAAGATACTAATGTGCAAACTCAATGTCTTTATAGGTCAGGTTAGAGGAGAATTCTAAATACTGTCAAACCGAACCATTAGAAGAAGATGAAGATGAGGCACATATACATATGTCGCTTTAAATAAATTGAACAATGACATGCGATACTGACATTATTGTTATCGTGTATTAAAAAAAATATTGTTAACTCTTTTTTAGCCTAAATTAACTTTCATTTACTGCCAGTTTTGCAACCAGTTGTTTTTAAAATCCCCATCGTGTGCTGTGTGCTGTGATCTGATTGCTTAGAATGTGCCTTAATGACCCTTAAGAGGCATACTCTGTTAGACTCGAGTTAGGTCCGGCCACGGTACCTCACCGATTTGG